>CM042317.1:20717040-20727040 GCA_023566125.1 Zingel zingel | reverse complement strand
AGTTTGTAAGGCTGACAGCGGAGAATGAAAGAAAAAAGGCAGATAGTCAGATGGTATAATTACATTGCATATTTAAGTTGTCCTTTTAGATTTACTGTAAGATACTGTTGCTTGTTGCATTGCTCCTTGGGAGTTCTTGGTACTGCTCTGTTATTTGAACAGACTCGAGAAAATGTGAATTTGTTGTCACAAATTTTGGTACGGGGGCGCCATCTTGTGAGGACGTGCCCTGTTTACCTGTGACCGTTTTTTTTTTCTTCCCTTCTCCGTAAGATTTGACAGTTTTCAAACAACCTTTTGGCCTAACCAAACGAGGTAAGCAGGTAACTACTGAAGCAGGCACAGTTGCGTCGTCACAAGATGGCGCTCCCCGAACCAAAATTCAGCCGTTTATCGGCCGTTTATCTGCCAATTGGTGGCAAAAAAAACGTGACCTGTGCCTCTAGTGCCTGTGCTTTAACTGTGACTAACGATGTGTGTGCAGTGAAGGAATTGTTACTGTCTGAAGAAAACGGCTGCAGTTTGCCGGTGACTCCTCAGTCCATCTCAGACCTCAAGTCACTCGCCACAGCTCTGCTGGAAACCATTCACGAGAAGAACATGGTGATTCAGCACCAACGCCAAATCAACAAGTACTCGATCTCATACTTCACACTCTGTACACACTCTAATTTGTTCATATCAATAACTTGTGAAACATGTGAATTTCATTGTTTTTGTGCCTTTTGTCTTTAGGATTCTTGGAAATCGAGTAGCAGAACTGGAGAAGAAACTAAAAACCTTAGAAATGTCTGGAATATGGAGCCTGCCAGGTGAACATAAGTCTTTTAATTATCCTGAGACTATTGTGTTTCATTGAAGCTTGTATTCTACTCACTGTTTACAATAATTTGCATTCCTTATCCTTTCTTCTTTCCTTTTGCTTCTTGCTACCTGGAGGCCTGACTTATAATGTGTCTCTGGGAATATCTGGAAGTATGTTCCTTTTCGCTTCTTTCCAACTACGTTCAACCTATGAACTTAATCTTCTTCCATTTCTCCTCCTATCTACCCAAATGACATTTACTCATTTCTATTTCTATACAGCGTTTTAAGTAGTGACATACAGACAGTGGTGGAAGTACTCAGATACTTTACTGACGTAAAAATCGCAAATAAAAGTGTATAAATACTCTTTTACAAGTAAAAGTACTACATATAGGTAGAAAGTGCTGCTGCAGTGCCATTCCAGTCACTCCCCGGCTGCAATGACAGCGCAAATGGCCTTGAAACGCTGACCAATCAGAGCAGGGATGGGGGGGTTTAAGCCAGGCTCAGACTACAGTAGTTTTGGGATGATTTATCCCCAATTCACTGTTCCCGATAATCAGCGGAGAAATCTGGTCCAGGACCTGGGTCGGTACCAAAGTTCGGCCCAAATTATCTGGTAATGTGAACGGTTTACAGAGCCAAGCTTAAACCTCCAAAACTGTTCCCAGCCGCATCAAGGCTGACCCGATAATTTCAAACATGTTTGATATTTAGGAGTTAAAATCTGTATGATTAAGTCAGTACTTTCACAGTAGCCAATGAGTCCCGCAGCAACTGACGGTGTTGCCAAGCAACAGTAAACAGGAGAGGGAAACGTGTTCTTGCTGAAAAACCAAGGACAGACAACCTGTGTTAACCGCGTCTCCCTAACCACTTTTTAATCCACACTCGTTTTGCCTCCGCGTTTCTTTTTTGTCACTGCGAAGCATTATTAACGCTACAGCTAGTTGTCGCACCACGTCAGTCTCCATTTTGTTTACATCTGCTTCCCCATGGGATCACGTGAGAGAGATCACGTGAGGTGGTGCATTGATAATCTTAATAATATCCTGTAGCGTGTGAAGTGCCATCATGTTCAAATCTGTATCTGTGAAGATTGTCCTCATGTGTGTTGCAACCTGATTTCACAATCAGTTAGGATTTTAATTAGAAGTGGGACAAAAATATAAATATGGCAATATATTGTTGTCGTTCTTCGTGCAATACGAGAATTGATACGTTGGCGCCAAATGTCGATATTTTAATTAATAAAATAAGGCGCTCTAAATAGATGTCCCTGCTCCCAGCGTTGCTACTTCATGGCTCCTCGAGGTGGTGCTCAACACACGAATGAGGGAAACTCGAACAAAAGTTAACTAGCTGAAGAGGAAGAGGTTTTAAACGGGATGGCGGACAGCAGTTTGAGGAAATTGTGCTGTTTTCTAACAGTTTGGACTCGAAAACCTGCACTGAACCTTTTCACGGGCATTTTGTATTCATAGTTAGACCGATATCGTGATGTATCATTATAGGATTGTCTAGCAATAAACTGATTATCGCAGAATTGCTGTATCGTGATATTATGGGTATTGTGATCCATGTATCGTGTATTGTATGGTATCGTGAGGTACACTGTGATATCCACCCCTAATTGTAATACTCCTGTTGTCTAAGCTTGGCTTTAAAGAGACAGGTGCTAAAACCGAGCGTTTCAGACAGAAGGTGAAATAATGATTTTTGAACGTTAAAGCATGTAAACAGTAGAAATTAAAAATGAAATGGAAATGAGCATGATATGGGACCTTTCATGTTGCAGTTGGTAAAGGTGGGGCTTATTTTTATTATACTGCACATATTGTACAAGTATCTTCAAATTGTACATAAGTAGGGTGCTTAAGTAAATGTACTTAATTATTTTCACCACTGTAGACAGATGACTGAATTTCTACCGCTTTTATAAAGGTTTACACTGAATTATGTTCTGTCGTAATAGGAGCAAAAGACACCATCATCCTGCATACTCAACAGGTTGACTCAGCAGAGCCTCATGGACAGGAAGGTGAATATTTGATGTGACTTATACTTCTGTCAGTGTATGCCATCTATTGTTCTGTGTGTAGGTGAGATTATATTTCTTATATCTTCTATTCTTACAGGTGATGAAGGCTCAGAAAACATATCTTTCGATCAGCAGAGCTCCACAGAAGTCCCAATCCAAGAGAGTGGACCACAAGCTGTGTCAGACAGTCAAGAGGAGCTTCCTGAGGAGACCCCATCCAGCGAGGAGACGTGCCCACCGAACCTCTCGTACCAGTCAGCTGAGGAAGAGCCAGTCAGCCCTCAGACAGAAACACCAGACAGTCAAGAGTGTCACGAAAGTGGTCAATCCCAGGTACCAACTGATTTAACTGATTTAACAGATTTAACAAGTCACCGGTCAAAAGAAGAGAATTGTATGAGTGATTCTTCTCCCACACACCATCCGTCAGACCTCTGCCACTTACAGCAAACCTTAGAGAACTCTGACCCCACAGGAGAAGGAGAGAATGAATGCATAGAAGATGAATGCACAGAAGGGGTGGAAACTGTTGAAACCACTGCAATTTTTGACAAAGGGCAGGCCGACTTCCAGACAAACCAGGAGAAAGAGCTTTCAGATGGGACAGATGCTTGTGTTAGTCAGGAAATGTCAAGTCTTTCATGAGCCGCTCCCATGTGGCAGAGCATCGGGAGAAATCCTCAGCAGTGTTTCCTCTAGGGTTTTTTTCAGCGGGGGGAAGGGTTAGGGCTAACAGAAAGTTTGCTGATCCCAGACCGCCCTGACTCCCTGCCAGATCAGCAAACTTTCTGTTACTGCTGTTACACAGGTTAGACCTACTGGCGACCAGCACGCTGCGCTGGCTAAATTCAAGTTGCTATAGCCGCTAACTGAAGGTCCGTCTCCAGAGCTGCTGCCCACTCTCCTCCCAGCAAAGTAATCTCCTAGCGGCGGGGAGGGAGGCACAGGGGCCTTTGGGTGCGCTAGCTAGCAACATCTTGTCTCACTTGTGGTCTGATAAACGGTGAATTCATCAAATTCAGTGCCCTATAACGCTATTTTCCAGGCTACTAATAGCTGTAATGTTTCGCAGTGGGACCCGCTTGAGCGCGGTTTCCATGGGAGCGGACTTTGAGTGTGATTGACGTCCTATCACTGTTTCAGTTGCTCATCCTCACAGTGGAGAGAGTGCGGACAGCCGTTCGTTCTGAGTTCAGTAGAGCAGACGGCTCAGCAGAGTCGTATAATTGCAACTTCATGACATTTCATAAAATTCTGAAACAGCGGCCTTAATACTTTTGCAGCGGCGGGCCTAGGTAACACTGCTCAGAAACATAAGGACGAGTGATGCATTTGTAATATGATGTTACTTTATTTATTTTTATGAATAATGAAAACATTTGGAGAAAGTGACACTACTGTTGATAATAGATGCCTTGGGTTAAAACAGCGGTCCCCCTAAGTATTATTCCACAGCAGGGACGTGCACAGACATTTTGGGGGGCTGGAGGCTCAAGTAAAAAACAAAAACCAATTATTGCGACACTACATGAAGGATTTCCTCATTAATATAACCTTGTCAAAGTAGTAAGCAATAAGAGGAAAGCTAAAATAAATTTTAAATTTTTTGTTTGCCCTAACTGTCTGTAACTGATTATCTAATTCCTGCTTTTATTTGATCCATTTTGAGTCTCATACATGGCCCAAAGAATGTCAAAATCTGAACATAACACCCGAATGTGATTGCCCAACAGTAATATACTGCTACAACATCCTTCACTCTACTGGGATTGTATTTCCACAAAATTTTGGAACAAACATTGGCAGAGATTTGCTCCCATTCAGCCAGAAGAGCATTAGGTTGTGCAATAAAGCCTGGCTCGTAGTCCAGCTAATCCAGGAGGTGTTGGATGGGTTTGAGGTCAGAACTCTGTGTACATCATTCAAGTTCTTCCACACCATTGTCATGTTGACACAGGAAAGGGTTAATCCCAAACTGTTTGCCACAAAGTTTGAAGCTTTACATTGTGTATGTGTCAGAGGTGTAGTGTGGAGAAAGTGTGATTTATGGTGATAAAAAGTAGAAAAAGGGCTGTGGAATGAGGCTGATATGGCTATCATGCTACAAAGGTGTGATGATTTAGATGGGTTTTTTTTTTGCCTATGACACAGAATTTGTGTGAATGAGTTTGAACTTAACAGTGAAGGAGAATGTAATTTGCAAACGGTTTCTACTCTGATTCAGGTTATACATAGAAATGTTGTTTCTATGTTGTTATTCTTCTCTCTCAGACTGTGTTGTATGTACAGTCAATTATGTAAAGTGTCCTTAGTATTTGTGAAAGGCACTATACAGTATAAATGGAAGTTATTAATATAAATGGACAATAAATTAAGAGTAAGACATGTTGTTGCTTAGAAATTAAAAAAAGCTTCCTCCTCAACGTTAAAGAAACATATCTTATTGATCACTACGTCAACAAATAGACATCCAGCTGTTGTGATTTAAGATAAGCAGCAGCTTTATTTTGTTTCTTCAAACATTATTAAAACATTTCCCAACAGTTTTATTTATTATTATTGTCTTGAATTTTACAATGTGGGACATTTTGCTTTTTTAGCTAAACACTCTTATACAAGTTTGTAGGTTTAATAATGAAACACAATAGTATGAAAGCTATACAAAATGTTGCATATTTATTGATCCAAATGAAGTTGCATTTTCTTTAACCCATACTCTTATGCTAATTTCTTGAAAGGCATCTTCAAACTTATATTTTATTATTTACAAGAACACCTTAGTTAAGAATACATTTACAGAACGTGTGAGTCTGTAACACAATGAAGCCAAAACACGTAGATTACCAGCACTGATGTCTCTGTTGGGTTTTTGTGGTGAAAAATATTAACTCACAAGATAGAAATTACTAGTACTAGTACTAGTACTTAGAGCTATGTGTTTCTGTTGAATGTGTGCAAAAATGTGTACAAAATAGATTTGTTTCTGCAAAATAAATGATTTAACTACTGGTTTGTTGTTTGAAAAACAAGTATAGAATACAAAATAAGGGAAAAAGTTCAATTTGGCGCCATCGGCTGTAGAGCAGACCAATTTGAAAGACAAGTTTCCACTAGTTTTGATATGCCACTATGTTTAGAAAAAGAGGATTTGTTTGAGTCGTTGATTTTTCTTGGTATCAGACAAGGAATACAATGGCTAAAATGAATGAATGAAGTCAAAGGCCAAATCTGTAAATTGACCTACATGCCATTACTGTAAAACAAATTTCTCCTCAGCCGCCTATTATACGTCTTATAGTACATATTCCAGAGGTTGGGGGAGGAAATTCCAATAATGCAGCAGCCAAGCCTCTGGCCCGCATTTCCATTCAGCAGGCTCCCAGCGTCTCCACCACGGCCTAAGTCGTCTATCTTTTCATGGACCACCACTGCTCTTCCAATCACAGACATACCGCTGAACAGCGTTGCATCAGATTCTATCATCGTAATGACCTTTCCTTCCTGGGGCTTAAAGTTACCAAAGTCTCCAGGGTGATTAGGGTGATTTACACCATGGGGATTGTAGTGGCCGCCAGTGGAGTCACACCCCTGGCTCAGGGCTCCGTACTGATGGATGTGCACCGCTCTGGGCTCTGGATTACTCTCTGTGGGGAAACCATTGAACCGAAGAAGGACTTTGAGATTTCCCTCAGGATAATCCTGCTTAAACAGCACCTGACCGTACACTTTGGGCAGACCATCAGGTAGTGAGGTGCTGGGTCTCATTTTGCAGGCTGCATACAGAGTACCATTGTACTGTGAGACCTCTGGTGGAGCCAAAGTGTCACTGTCAGCTAAAACACGTTGACAGCCTGCCAGCAGAGCCAACAGTGCTGCTCCCAATATCGACCTGAAAGATAATAAAATGATTAGGACATTGTCTCATATTAATAAACGCATATGGTTTGCATGAACATAGCCACCAAGTATACAAAGGCTTTAGACATTATAAAAAAACTTTGTTCTAGGTAAAAGTATTCAAAATGTGTTGTCCCTATTAGTAACTTGGAGACAAAGTCAGCCATTACAGGTTTCTACCACACCCTCACATGTATTTTATATTTATATATATAATTTTTTTTTTTTTTTTTTTTTTTTTTTATGTGATATGTATTTGTGTGTGTGAAACAAAAACATTAGAAAATGGGGTCCAGGTCAAAAAATACCCAAGTTTAAAAGTCATAAAAAAATCCTTTTTAAAATCCTTTTTATGGTGGTATTAGCATAAGGGAGCTCACTTTCTACACAGTTGAGTGCTTTAATCTATTAAGATGATCGTAGTCTATATCAATACGTTTTGTATATAAAATCTTATAAAATATGCAGAGTAATAGTTATGTAATAGTACATGATTCAAAAAAGTCCCCTTAAGATGTGGGCTGAAAAAAAGGAATTATTCACGTAGAGTTAAGTACATAGGCCTATAGCTTATGTTAGTATACTAAAATGCACTTTTTGCAAAGTTACTTTCCGCCACTGTAAATGCAATTAATTAAAAACGTAGCTAGAATATTCCCCAAAAGTATAAGTAGCACAAATGTTTCGCACCATTTCCTCAAAATTGCACACTATAGCCAACTCGAGCGACTGTTTTCAACTCAAATTTGCATGCTGTGTCTTTTTCTTTTTTTGTCACGATGTCAAAAAGAGTAATATAACACCCTGTTGCGTATCTAACTTCTTTGCATGTCTATATTCCACATAGCCTAAATGCACACACAATATAATATTGACTGTATACAGGCTACAGTGTATTAACTCTGAAAAAGAAGAAAGAAGCTACATTTAGCAAGTACAATGTCGCACTATAATATTCTGCAGATGGAGTTAATTAAACGAGCCCAACGCAGACTCAATACCACATGAGCAAAGTACTTACCCGTGTAGACGCATGTCAGCGAAAACAAACCGCTGCAAATACTAAAACGTTACCGTCTTCACTGTTGATAAGCAGTTCACTGTCGATCGTCTGCAAGTCAAGATGCGATATGTTTCATAAGTCTTGTAAGGGTGTTATTTGCTGAGGGTGGAGCAGAGGTTTTCAGTTTTTTCACGTGCAGCTGCTGAACCCGATTTCTTCATCTCCTGTTGTGAGGGGGGTGGGAGCATTGTTTTGTGGAGTTCAGTTCAGCAATGGCTCTGGTGTAGACGCTGTAATCACACGAAAGCCTATATTAAAGGTCATAATAGTTATTTGTCACTAAAACACACACACACACATATATATATATATATATATATATATATATATATATATATATATATATATATATATATATATACACAGTGAGGAAAATAAGTATTTGAACACCCTGCTATTTTGCAGGTTCTCCCACTTGGAAATCATGGAGGGGTCTGAAATTGTCATCGTAGGTGCATGTCCACTGTGAGAGACATAATCTAAAAAAAAAAATCCAGAAATCACAATGTATGATTTTTTAACTATTTATTTGTATGATACAGCTGCAAATAAGTATTTGAACACCTGAGAAAATCAATGTTAATATTTGGTACAGTAGCCTTTGTTTGCAATTACAGAGGTCAAACGTTTCCTGTAGTTTTTCACCAGGTTTGCACACACTGCAGGAGGGAGTTTGGCCCACTCCTCCACACAGATCTTCTCTAGATCAGTCAGGTTTCTGGGCTGTCGCTGAGAAACACGGAGTTTGAGCTCCCTCCAAAGATTCTCTATTGGGTTTAGGTCTGGAGACTGGCTAGGCCACGCCAGAACCTTGATATGCTTCTTACAGAGCCACTCCTTGGTTATCCTGGCTGTGTGCTTCGGGTCATTGTCATGTTGGAAGACCCAGCCTCGACCCATCTTCAATGCTCTAACTGAGGGAAGGAGGTTGTTCCCCAAAATCTCGCAATACATGGCCCCGGTCATCCTCTCCTTAATACAGTGCAGTCGCCCTGTCCCATGTGCAGAAAAACACCCCCAAAGCATGATGCTACCACCCCCATGCTTCACAGTAGGGATGGTGTTCTTGGGATGGTACTCATCATTCTTCTTCCTCCAAACACGGTTAGTGGAATTATGACCAAAAAGTTCTATTTTGGTCTCATCTGACCACATGACTTTCTCCGATGACTCCTCTGGATCATCCAAATGGTCATTGGCAAACTTAAGACGGGCCTTGACATGTGCTGGTTTAAGCAGGGGAACCTTCCGTGCCATGCATGATTTCAAACCATGACGTCTTAGTGTATTACCAACAGTAACCTTGGAAACGGTGGTCCCAGCTCTTTTCAGGTCATTGACCAGCTCTTCCCGTGTAGTCCTGGGCTGATTTCTCACCTTTCTTAGGATCATTGAGACCCCACGAGGTGAGATCTTGCATGGAGCCCCAGTCCGAGGGAGATTGACAGTCATGTTTAGCTTCTTCCATTTTCTAATGATTGCTCCAACAGTTGACCTTTTTTCACCAAGCTGCGTGGCAATTTCCCCATAGCCCTTTCCAGCCTTGTGGAGGTGTACAATTTTGTCTCTAGTGTCTTTGGACAGCTCTTTGGTCTTGGCCATGATAGTAGTTGGATTCTTACTGATTGTATGGGGTGGACAGGTGTCTTTATGCAGCTAACGACCTCAAACAAGTGCATCTAAATTAGGATAATAAATGGAGTGGAGGTGGTCATATATATATATATATATATATATATATATATATATATATATATATATATATATATATATATATATATATATATACATACATATATATATACACATATATATATATATATATATATATATATATATACATACATATATATATACACATATATATATATATATATATATATATACACATATATATATATACACATATATATATATATATATATATATATATACACATATATATATATATATATATATATATACACATATATATATATATATATATATATATATATATACACATATATATATATATATATATATATATACACATATATATATATATACACATATATATATATATATATATATATATATATACACATATATATATATATACACATATATATATATATATATATATATATATATACACATATATATATATACACATATATATATATATATATATATATATACACATATATACA